>JADMLL010000006.1:10251772-10275739 GCA_016920875.1 Columbicola columbae
GGTGGTGTGCATGAAAAAAGATCGCGCGGATCGAGGTGACTATTTCGAAACCTTTTATTTTATTTTATTTTAGAAAGAATAAAAAATAATTCCGACGTTCTCTTTTCAGCTCTCCTTGTTCGAACATTCATGTTTCTTGGATTCACTCCACTAGCTCCAGGTCACCTATTGATACCGTCGAACACGGATCCGGGCAACTTGTTCATGGTCTATACAATCGAGTAAAATGTTTCCTTTTTTGTTTGCGGGAATCTGCTTTCTTTCAAGTCAAAACAACATAATCATTCTCTAAAATCGTTCAAATTCTACAGAACGTGTAGTCAATTCCATTTTCTAAATCTCTCCGTAAAAATAAGTTTGATTGTAGTCCCCCTGAGACTACAACCGCACATGACTCCAACCGAAAACACTGATAGAAAGCAGATAACGCATTTTCACAAAACAAAAGGCATCATTATTACCATCGGCCATAATTAAATATGTTTCCTCATGCTGATATTTTATTTAGAAATATATTCGTTAGATATTTTAGCAGAAAGTAATCTGTGGCAGGTAGAAGCATTTTGTTAGTCTTTAACTGGGAATTTTTTGTTTTTGTCGAGTAGAAATTTTTTTCAGGGGTTTGTTACATAAGTTCTCCTTCAGTTTAGATTTATTATATTATATATATATCTTAGACTTTATGTATGTTATTTTAAAAATGCTTTTATCGGTTACTTCTTTGCTCAAGTATCTAATGATTTTGCTTCCTGTTTGAGATAAGCGATACTACCTTCTAAAAGAAAAATCATTTTATAAAATCTTTCAAAAAAAATTTTAAAAAGTTATAAAAAGTATAAAAAAATATGAAAACTTTAAAAACAACAACAAAAATGGTTCAGAGTAGATATTTGTCGACGGTAATAGTAGAGATAGATGTTTTAAATGGAATTTCTAAAAATAAAGGTTTTAGTTTTTGTTCTTGCTGAATTTTAAATTTCTGCGACAGGTAAATCAGGAATTGAAGGAAATCATATAAAGCAGTGACACTCCAAATTTTTTTTCTTTCAATTTGTACCTTTGAATTAATTTTTTTAGTGTCTGATCCTGGAATCTGATTAATTTTTTGAGCAAAGGACCTGGTGAATCCGCCGCCATTTCCTTTTTATTTGCATTGTCAGAGTTTTAATTTTTGTTTTCGTTTTTATAAAAGTGATTTAAATGCTCGTGTAAGAGTCTAATTTCATGAAGTACAAATTCGGTTCTGTTTATTTGAGTTGGAAATGATTTTGGATATTTTTGCTGGTTTGGTTTGCAAATTTTGATAAATGGGCAGTCGTATAAAATATTTTCACAGTACACACTCTGAAATTCAATTTAGTCACGCACACACAAAAAAGGTTTTTTGGATTCACATCAGAGTGTATTCCGTGGCTGATTTGTGACAAGACTCTTACTCCTTCTTTAATTAAATCTCTAGTTGAGTTTATAACAAAACTTCTTATATAGTCGATTTTTAAGATAACAAAATTTCAATTATCGTTGATTAGATAAATTTAATATCAAAGTGATCTTCTCGACATTGTTTTGTGAAAAGTTCAAAATGTTATCTCTACTCTGATACTTCAAATAAAAGGTAAAAAAAAAAGAAAATTTATTTTCATGTTTTGGACGTCATTTCATTTTTTTAATTTTATTTTGCGACGCATAGATTTATTTTGAAATATCGATATAAGTTTTTTTGGAAGAGGGACTTTCTCACGTCCTTCAAAGCCTTGTGTATAAATTTATACAGTCGTATTTGATTTAAAAATTTATTTTTTTGTATAATTTTTTTTGTGATGTGTGTGTATGAGAGTGAGCTTTAGAAAACTAAATAATTTTTTTCCCTTTTTATTTTTTTTTAATATCCTGTTTAGTTTTCCATTATTTCTCTTACCATGTTATCATATTTTTATGTACGAATGTTTTAGGTTAAAAGAAAAAGTAAATAATATTAGTCATTTTTGATTAGTGTGAGTTTTGGTTGACGTCCAATTTTATCTTCTACTTAATAATACAAATATAAAAGGTTAAGACGAACAAATTTAAATTTCAATTTATTGATATATTCGACGTTATATTCATCTTAGTGACTTATTGTTTATTGGATTATAACTTTCAGATTTCCGTTAAGAAAGTTTTTTTATTTACAATTTTTCCTTTCCTGATTATTGAAATTTTTTTCTTTGAGGTTTTGATTAAACAGGTTGTTGTTTGGGTTTACTGTTGGTGAAAGCCATAAAATAATAGAATTCATGGTATGGTGAGTGAGTGGAATTGTTTTGTATTTTGATTAGCAGCAATAATTTGGGAAGTTGTTGTTTTACTGTTAGAGCGCTTGCGCGATAATCTAGTTTTGGTTTAATGGATGGAAGGTATGACGTATGTTCAAAGCTTCTACTTAGAGTATGTGTACGAACCAGCTGTGGTCAGTATGCCACGTAGATCCTTTGTTCTTATCTTTTCGAATAAACAATCTACAAGAACACCACAAATGTTCTGATGAAAGTTATCGCACAATATCTGTTGTTTATGTCTTAGATGGTGGAAGGGAAATGACCCACAATTTTCATGAACTGCACCCGCACTGCTTTTGGGTTTTGAGGTTTTTTTAAAAATTGGACAAAATCGCCATTGAAGAAATGAGAATGGACTTGATGGACTGATAATAAATTTAAAAATAAATCAATTGCAATTAATTTAATTTATATATTCATACCAATTGAATTCGTGAAAGTTTAAAAATAAAAAACCCTGATTTCGATTCGGTTTTTTTTGTCAATGGAATAATTCGTCGGAAGCTCCAAACATCTTCATCGTGGACGACGCCTACGGTGAAATTGGGGACGAGACCTCTCGGGATCGAACCTCCTGAAAGTAATGTCGAAATCTTCAGTGCGTTGAAACTTACTGTAGGTCTGTAATTTTTCATTTTGTTCAACCGGTAAGGGGCTTTCCATATTTTTATCAGGATTTTCAACGATCACTCCCAAACTATGTTGCCTGCTGTTCGTGATAAAAGGGTTTTTATTCGGTACGGCATCAATCGAGCCCTCGACATTTGCTGAGGACTCCATTCCTCTCTGACTCCCGTCTTTGTCTTGAACGAATTTCGTTTCGCTTCGGGATATACTGTCAGCGTTTTCAGAGTCCGTCGAAACCACTGAGATGCTTTGATTTTTACTGGATGTATCGTTTAGAGTTGAAAAACCACTCGTTCCTATCTCCAAGTTTTCTTTTGAGGGAGAATAGTTATTTCGAATGTACTTGTCTGGGTTGTCATACGAAACAATGCTCTTCCCAGACACTGACTGCTTCATGTAAACATCTTTGTTTGGACGGTGTACCTCTGATGTTTCCGAACTACATATTAAGGCTTTTGTATCATTTGATGGAACCTCAGAAAACGTGTGTCCTTTGCTGCTTCCAGTTCTACCTTCGGTGTCAGACATTGAGCCCTTTGTCCTAACATTACATCGCAAACGTGGGTTGGAGTCTTTTGAGCCTGGGTCCATTTCGACACCAGTTTTGACTTCGAATGAAGTTGACGGATTTTCTTTGTGACCTACAATTCTCACTTTTGAAAACTGATCTTTCTGGCCCCTTGTTCTTGTACCGTTTTCTTTTCCATTGTACAAATTAATTATCCGGTTTTTTTAAGTTTTTTGGCTTTTTCAGTATCCTAACTTTTGATTTTCTAATGATTCTGGGAGCTGACTTTTCCGTTGGCCCGTTGGAAACGTTCTGGTCTTTATCAGGTTCAATAACCCCATGCCCCATGCCTCCAACTAATCATGTCATCGTATTCGCTTCTTTTACTTCTTCGCTCTCCCGAAACGGAATCTGTTTCTGACTTGGTTCTTACCTTGGGTCTAACTGGCCTCTTGACGGTTCTCTGGAAAGCAATTCTTTTATTCGCAGAGTCTAAACTTTCAGTGTCGGGGTCAGGGACCTCACAGTAGTTCGCCAAAAAGTATTTTAAATAATCTAACATATCAACGCTTCCTTTAGAACCGTCAATATAATCATCCAAAAGCGTCTTCGAAGGAACTAATGTAGATCGTCTGGTGCTGTTACCCTCCTGAGGAACAAGTACCTTTAAAAGAGTTAAGGGTTCGGTAGGTTTTAATGACGTCATTATACTTATCGTAAAGAGTCTTCGAAATAGTTAATCCGGATCGTTCAGGATCGTCATCCATCTTAGGAAATGGTGTCGTCAAACAAATTAATAGGTCGTATAAAGTAACAAAAGCATTCTTAAAGCTAAAAATAATGATCCCTATTCTAGGTTTGTCACTTACCTTAGAAATAGAAGTTAAGGCTGAGTTGGATCGTTTAGCCTCTTCACAGTATTTCTCCATAATTTCTTTTATGAAAGTTGCTTCATAGCCGGATCTCTTTGTGGTATCGCTATTTCTACTAATAATCGTCCTCAAAGAATTAAAAAACTTCACAGAGTCAGTATTTTGTCTTCGACTAGTACCTGGTTCATCCTCGACGTCAAACTCTTTCACAAGTGCCTTCAAAGTCATTATTATGTTGCTTGATCCTCGACTCAATTCGCAATACTTTTGCAAAACCTTTTCTAAAGAAGGTTCTTTATCTTCGGATCTTCTCGACAACCCAGTCTGTTTGGAATCAATTAAGGGATTTCCCTCGGTATTTGAAATCATACTAAAAAGATCTGGTCCACCCTCAGAACGTTGACCATCAAAAACGTCTGCTAAAAGTTCACCGTATGTATTCACAATACTCGACAACAGAGCCAAATAAGTGTCAGATCGCTTGTTATTACCAAGGGTCTCTGTGAGTGCCGATACAAATGCTTTGATAGGAGGAGGTAGATCAAGACCGCTTGTAAATTTCTGAAGAAAGGTCATCACAGCAGGCAAAGGATTGTCTAGGCGTTTTGTCTCGGACCTATGATGGTTAATTATGCTACTGATAGCATTTGCAATTGACGAAATTACCATGGGATGGAAGAATCCCCTCTTGGTGTTTTCATTTGAAAGATCCACCTCTTTATCATTGGATTCTTCATATCTAGTACCTTTAGTAATTAAATAAAGTAAATTATGGAAAAATTCTAGCGCATCGTTGGTTTCTTTAGGGCCGTTACAGTATTCTTCCCAATCTTCCTTGAAATCAGATAAAAATGACATGATATCATCTGGATCTACATGAACGTGTATTTCACGTCTTTCCATTTCAACCAGAATGTTCTCCATAGAATTTTGAAAACTACTGAACGACTCTATTACGACACAGCTATCATCAAAAAATGTCTTAAAAAAATTAATTATTTGCTCATTTCCTTTATCTGATACAGTGTCGTCAGTGTTGTCCTCGCCGCTACCATTCGACTCAGAGGAATCAGAGACCCCAGAATCAGATTCATCCTCATCTGCTTTTGAATCAGAATTCGTACTGTCATTGCTTTCTTCATTATCATCTGATTCATCTCTAGTGTACTTCTGTTTGATTCCGCTGATATGGGATCTTCTTTTTCGTCTTAGAGTGTGGTTTCCTTTCTTTTCCTCCGCCGTTTTTATTTCGTCCTTTAAAACACTTTGTTCCTTTTTGTCTCCCCCTCCGCTGAGACTTCTGTAGTTTTCTCAACATTCTCTGTTGTACTTTTCAATTTCTCTAAACTTTTTAACGTTGAGCTCTCAGAGATATTTGCCTTGGATTCAACTACTTCGGAATCATTGCTGCTAATTAATTTCTCCGTGCTTTCTTCATTCTCTGCTTGTATGGGTTTTGTTACACACAACAGGAACAACAGTAGTAGAGTCGTTTTAATGTGGCCTATCATATCTTCAGTTCTTTTTAAAATTCTGTCACAAACAAACAAAAAAATTTATACATTAATTATTTCATGTAAATCAGATGAGAGGATTGGGGAGATTAATCATTTGAAAAGCTCTTGAAAACTGTAACTGAATTTTCTTTTTTATTATATTTTCAATTTCCATGTTTAGAATTCTAAAGAGGGATGATTTTGGCATCACTCAATCAAATTTTGAAACCTATTCTGTAGTATGACACACTTCAACTGGTTTTTGAAAATTTCCCTTCCCTCCTAGATATATTGAGAGTTTTATTTTACATTTTAACAGAAATCCAAAGCTTCAAATTCTGTTGGGAATCACAGAAATGGTTTCCAACCAACTTTTCCCTCAGGTAGATATATTACTTATACTATCACAGCAAACAAAACTACCCCGACAGAATGACTATATAAATATGGCTATTTATGCTCATAATTCTTTCCTCATTTTATTTTGCATTGATGGCACTGGGATGAGCTGTTGAAAGAGATGATTTAGAAACAGTGAGAAGAACAGAAAGCAATTCAACTTTGCTAAAACTTTATTGGCTACTGTTCTGGTTTGATTATGGTATTTAAAAAGTGGCTTTAAAGGTTAAACTTTTAAGAAAAGCTATCCTCTTCAATCATATTGACATTTTTCACCAAAACATAATATAAAATGACTTTCTTAAGTGTCACAAAAGTGGGAATATTGCACAACAGCAACAAATTAATAACTCATTTCCAGTACTGGAGCAAATGGAACCATTTTCAAATGTCATCATTTCAATTTTAAACATCTAAAAATCTTCTGCGAGGCTCAACACAATCAGATTTGTTTTTTTATGAATAAAATTACACCAAGTCAGGTAATTTTGTGCATTTGCGTCATTGCTTCGGATGACAAGGGAAATACAATCAGCAAGGAAATCATCAATAAAAACACAAAAAAATTAATTGATGAGAGATAACTTTGATGCAAAAGGAAAAAAACCAGAAAGCTATGATTTAACTAGTCCTTTTATTTATTTATTTATTTTTTATAGGTATGCAAAACAAAAACTGATTGCTTTTCATACTTTTAGATAAAACGAGTCATGGTCTAACTTCACCTCATATGGTGCTTTACTGTTAACAGATTCAGCAATCCCAGATAACTCTTCTGAGTAAAGGCATTAAGATAAGGTGCTTTTATTAAAGTATTTTTTATTAACCCTAAAAAAATAAAATTTTTAATATTTCTTTTATCAATAAGCTTAAGAGGAAGATTTAAAAATTATTTTTAAGTGTAATATAAAAGAGGGGATGGATAAGGACAGTGTGTTAGGTTTTACTACTGGGTGGTGTGCTGATGGGTTAGTATAATTAAGACTGGGTGGTGTGTGCTGGGTTAGTATAATTAAGTGTGTGGTGTGGTGCTGATGGGTTAGTATAATAGATGTGTTGATAGGGTGCTGATGGATAAGTATGATTAATAATTGTAATAAGCTAGTTAAAAACTAAGGAAGGATGAATAGAAAAATACAAACTAATAATTATAATATAAATAAAATAAAATAAAAAACAAAAGTAAAAATAAAATGGGAATAAAGGGGAGATTTATTAGAGTGAGATATAAATTTCAAAAAATAATAAAATTTCCCATTTAATCTTGAATTGAGAAATCCCAGCTGTGACCAAGTGTCTCCCAATAATAATAAAAAAAAGAAACAAACAGCAAATAGATCACAAAAGAGAATTTGAAGGAGTTAAGAAGGAGCAAAATTAGTTTTTGTTTTGAGACTTTTCTCATTTCTTCATGAATGGGGAGGAATGCAAAAATTCCACCATTTAACTGGGGAATAGTGCTGGGTTTTTATTAATTTGCAAAGGACTGTGAAATATTAATTTTGGAGAAAGATAGTCAAAATAAAAAGGAGAAAATAAAGAGAACGGAGGAAGGAGATTTGCATGAATTGATCAAAGCACGTGTTGCGACCACGTTTTAACTCTGCGCATTGCGACTCTGGTGGTGGTTCCGGGGAATTATAACCCTTGTTAACTCCCGCCATGTTTTTTGTTGTGTGTCGTGCAAGAAGGACGGGAGGTTCTAAGGTTTGAAAGCGTTCAAATTTTTTTTATGTACAACTCAGTTAAAATTCAGTTCAGTCGATTTTTATTATTTTACCAACGGTTAAATCAACGTGAAAGTTGTCAGTGACACTGCATTTTAGTGAATTAAATTTTTTGTTTACCTCCTGACGTTTTTTTAAATGACTAAAATTACCGTTACAAAGCATGGAAACGGCTAAGAAAACAGAAGTTGCGAAGGTGAATGAAACAGCAAAATCAAGTCGCCCACCGATTGTGAGTCTGTTTCAGTCTCCAGACCAGTGCTCTTATTTTCCATGTTATTGGTATGTGTATTTATTCTATTTTAATTCAATTTTCATCAAATATGATTTTTATTTTTAAATCTCAGAAATAAAAATTTGTTTTCATTGCTATCAAATCCCATCTTCAAGAAAAAAAAATCAAACAAACATCTTTAAATTTTGATTAAATTTTTTATTTCCCCTAAAACATCAGTATATTGCCTGAATAATTTCACAAAAAATTTTAAATTTACCCTATAAAGTTCAAGCTCAAAAATCCAAAAATTGGGAGAACAACAATAAAAGTAAATAAATAAATACTTCATTCGATAAAGCCTTTTGATCCTCTCATAATAACCTATAATACATTAATATCAATTTGAAATGTTATTTCATTCAAAGTTGCTTGTTTATAAGTGGGCAGTATTGAATCTCAAAAATATTTTTTTCCATTTGTACATTTTTTAATTAAAAAATTTATTTACATTAGTAAATTCATTGGCAAGTCAAGAAATTCAACATTCCTTCGGGAAACACTCCTAATAGGACAATTGAATTTTTTTATTTTAAATTATTTTAATGGGATTCACAAATGATGTTAGAACTAATTTGAAACTTTAGGGTTGTAAAGCAGTCATCCAAAGCTGAATCAATTTAACAAAGTTTTAAGTTTGGAAAGCTGTTTAAAAATAAATCGTCAGAGACACAATTTGCAAAGTAAAAAATAACGAAAAAAGCATTTTAACCAAATTACTTAATTTAAATTATATGTGATGGAAAAAACATTCAGGATCTCCTTACAAATGCACCATAAAAGTTGAATAGGGTTTGTCGTTTTGTAAGAACTATTTACAAATTAAATTCACTGCATGACTCTGTCAAATAAATTATTCTGAGAGTTTACTACAATGCAACTTCCCAAAATTTATGTTTTCATGATAATAATTTTTGAAACAAAGTTTAATTAAAAACTGCATATTTAAAAAACCTTTACAACTGCAGAGCAGTTTCATTCGGTTCTTTTTGGAAGAAAAGGTTATGTTACACTATTAAAGGAGTAGATTTTTGGAAGGCAAAGAGGAAATAAAATAAAAACATGGGAAGTGTTCATCAATTAAAACTTGTGTTGAACCTTTTTCGGACCCTTGAATGTTTAATTAAAACATTAAATCCTTGTGAAGTTATCGTTTTTAATACTAATGGAGAGGAGCCTAACCGACAGTAACCATAGTCAGGTTTAATTTTTTGTTTTGTTTCATTTATATTTCTTTATTTATTCACTTGTAATGAATTTAATCAGATATCAGACACTAAATCTTCATTTATAATAAGGCAGAATCAAATTAACAAAGAAAAGATGAAAAATTAACAGAGGGGGTGAGGGAGGGGTGGAATCGAGATTTCTTGGACTACTCGCGCTATTAATCTCTTTTATTTCAGAGTTGTAATTTTGAAATTTAATTTTTCTCCAAACGAGTAAAGCAATTTTTCTTCTCATTGTAAGATTTAATAACGCCCTTAAATTCTAGAAATTAAAACAATCCTGGGGTCGAGGAAATTAAAAAAGTTGAATTTGCGACAAGTATTTTGTGAGGGTTTTGTAATTTTTTTTCGGTTTTTGTTCCGTTCTTCCTCCAAGAGAATTTCTTACAAATTTTTGCAGTTAATCTTCCTATAACGCGGTTTGGAATTTCCAACAGGGAATATAACTCATAACGCAGTTTACTGCATTTGCACCCGCAGTGGTAACTCATTTGTTTAGCCGGTGAGACAAAAACTGAGACTGTTATTTAGGAGCCGTCCTGAATTTAGGATAATTTTGCACGAAACCGACCTACCTACTCTCGACGTATATTTCACAAAGTTTAAAGTAGATTTAAAGTACTAAAATAAACGAGTTGGTGGTTTAAACTTGGGTTAGAGTTTTCGGTCTTAAGTCCAGAGCTTTCGTCTGTGTGCAAAGCTTAGAGGAGTAGACTTTCGCGAAATATCGACCAAATATTTATTTGATTCATGGGAGGCGTGTGAAACTCAAAAGATTCAGTCCAAATTTACGACGAGCTTTTTAAGCAGTTGGTTAACAAATGAAAAGCTCAAACTTTAGAGAGACGGAAAAGGTACTAATGATTCAAATTATTCAGATGACACCAAGTTGAATGGAGTAGTGATGAACATTACAAATTGAGACTGTATAATTATTTATTGTTTCATTGACACATAAATTTGTTAACATTTTAACAGGATTGGATTTACTTGAATTGCTTTATTTGATTTTCATACGTTTCTAGAACTTGACAACCTTTTTTTAACACACTCAAGACCTTTTTCAATGTCCTGCCCAGAAATCAGCAAAGTGCAGCTACTTACATCTTGGTTGTGGCTGTTTAGTAGAGTCTAGAGCAGTGATTCTCAACCACTGTGCCGCCAAATTTTGCAAATATATAATAATGTTAATATTATTAAATTATATCATATAAAAAGAAAAATATTTTTAATATATATTTTTATTATTAGCTTGTAATTAATCCCTTAATCAACGTTTAGTTATTATTGTATCAATAGTATATATTAGTTTATTTCGTATATTTAAAATTTTTGTCATAAACTATTTATGCAGTAAGTAAATAATTTTTATCTTTTTCTTTGTGTGCCGCCAAATTTTGAAATCGTTAAATATGTGCCGCAGCAAAAAAAAAGGTTGAGAATCACCGGTCTAGAGCAGGGATAGCGAACCTATGGCACGTGTACCACAAGTGGCACGTTTGAAAATTTTGATGGCACGACAAAACAAAATTATTATTAAGTAATCTTTTTTGATAGAAATTAATTGAAAATTATTAATCCATACTTCATTTATAATTTATTATATCCATTTCTCGTACTAAAATACGTATTCATTTAGTACGTTAACTACAACCGTCAAATTATACATTTTAGTATTAAAATATTCTCTCGAAGTATATAAAGATGCCTATCAGATAAAATTGTGTAAAGAAGAATTGCTTTTACTGTATTTGTTTATTTAACTATACTTACGTATAGTTTTCGAATCAAATTTTATTGTGGCACGTCACCTATTTAAAAAAAAAGAATTTTTAGGCCTTTGTGGCACGGACATCAAAAAACGGTTCGCCATCCCTGGTCTACAGTTTTGCTTATTTACTGAATATTATCTTTATATAAGTATTATACCAAGTTTTATTTAATATTTCGTTAGTTAAGTGAGATATACAGTATTTAGCAAGGGCGAGCTCGAAAGTAGACTTATAACCCGAATTATTTCGTTAAAAATGTTTCTACCAAAGCAAAGCTTAAGAAATAGCTCTTAAATACGTTATAAAAGTATATATAAGTATAAAATGGCTCTTTTAATCAATTTAAATTTTGTATAGCTTAAATTTGGCTCTTTTGGATGACCACTGGTCTAGCCTATTGTGTTGCAGATGAACCTATATTTTAACAACAAAACCTTATAGCAAATATACAGCCCACAGGAACCAAAACCCAAGTTCGAATTTCATACTTCATTATGCTTTAAGAAATGAGACTTTACGGAACAGGAAAAGCTTCCGAAGTTTGATACTGCAGAGGTGAGAAGAGAAAGACGTAATAAAATGAAAATTCTTGAAATGCCAGTAAAAAATTCAAATTCTTGCCTACTTACACTCTCTTTTTTTTTATTTCTTATTTAAAGCTTTGCATTTTATAAAACTTGAGTTTATTTCAGAGGAAAAGCTCTACTTCATCTTGAGTTGTTTGAAACAAAAAACTGAGACAGTCATTCTTGATGTAGAAAAACTTTTTACATTTTAATTAGCGTGTACAAAAGCATTTGTTTTAAAAAAAGCACATTTTCCGGGGAAGGAGGACAATAATTCTAGTTTCTTGAAGTTTATATTTCTTTTCTAATTTGCTTTCGTACTCATAGCACAGAAAAATCCAAATTTGGGGTTTAATATCATCCAATCATTCTGGTCAGTCTTGAATTTTCATTTTCCAGTCGGTTTTTATGAGGGCTCTTATCCATTGAACTGGTTCTATTTTGATTTGATCAATAAATTTGAGACTTAAATGTATTTTGAAATACGGGAACTATACAATGAGGTCTCGTTTTGTAGAGAAAATGGATTTCGCCTTTCAATGGTCTTCCTTTATACGGAAAAGGAAGGGAATACGTTTTTGATAGCGGTGTTTATTAATTATGGAATGAAGATTTCGTAAAAGCTGTGCTTTCTCATGAAATATTTAGAAGTTTGTTCGAATAGGTTCGTTCACGTTCTATATACTCAAATTTAAAAAGGGGATTTAACCGGTGATTGAATAAATTCGAAACGAAAGTTAGATGTTTAGGTGTATATGAATCTACAGCATGAATGGCTACGGGTGTATTACTTGTGAAATACAGTGGAACCTCTTATAACGAGTTTTACTCGTTATGCGAAACAATTTTTTTAATAATATAAATTAATGTAAAATAGGTTAATGCGTTCCAGGCCGAACAAAAACTGTCGGGGGATTCCCCATGTACGTGTCGCTCATTATGCCAAAATTTTTTTTTGCAATTTATGTTCCTCGTTATGCGAATTTCTCGCTATGAGAGGTTCCACTGTGTATATTATTTCTATATTATATATAGTGTTGTAGATGTGAAACTACAAAAAATATTCTGGTCAACTCAAACTAATGAATAAATGTGCATTACTTATGAAATAAATTCTTTATGAAAGTGCTTCTCTTGTTTATAATTTAGTGGTCGTTTTGGCGGGTTGTAAATAAAACAAAAATTATTTTTGTAACGCTCAGAACGAAACCTTATTATATACCCATTTCGAAAATGATGCTCTTGTGGCGTTCGCCAAATTCCTAATTCCGGAATGGGTACAGTGTAATGAAGCAGCCGACAACCGAAGCTAAATTCATTCAGTCCCGGAGCTCCGCACTATCTGGGTCCTTGTATTTTCCTTTTCAATTCTAAATTATAGTTATATTTTATATATCAATATACATATACGTTCGGAATTAGTGTTGTCCATCATTCGTTCATCTACAACGACGCAACCTGGTTCCGACACTCTTTTCAATTTTCTTTATAGAAAAGCTTTATTTTGTATTAAAACTTTAGCCCAGTCATCAAACAATACCAAAATCGATTCGATTATCGAATCGACTTTCATTTTTTGTCAAGTTGTAGAAAAAAAAGTGCTAATTAAATTTAGGTAGTGAAGTTTGATGGAAAAAATTTTCCTGGCTTGGTTTTTTGTTTTGCGTGACTTTCCAAAGTTTCGTTTTAACAAAACTGTCAGTTAAATTAATTTATTAAAATTATTTTTTTAAAAAAATGTAAATAAATTGGCTACTAACTCTGGCTGGTTTTACAAAAGTTAATAATGGGGGGTTCAAAATGTCGAAATTAGTCTTAGCCCCGATTGTCTTCGTCATATCGCGTTGATTGTGGTAATTTCTATGTCAAAAGCACAAAAGGAGAAACAGAAGTGTTAAAACAGTGTTTATGTTATCGAGTTTTACACGTGAAATACCAAATCGTGTTTCGAAATGATTTAGAAAATTTATAATACAAAAAAAACGAAGTCAGAATGTGACAATTGTTAGGGAGAAACCATTAATACTTAAATCCGGATTTTGGTCGTAGAAACTTTTTCCCAAAAAGTTTCAACTTCTATCAGAAAATGAAGAACGAGACGTGCGGAAAGAAAAAAAAAGGTTTTTCTCCTCAAATTCGAAAAAATAAAAATTAAAATTTACTTGCAAAACGTAGAAAACCCGTTAACATTTGATCCCTGGACTGTGTGTTGTGTGTGTGATCTTCGATCTGTTAAGCACTTAACTCTACTACCACGAACAGTTTTTGACTTATTTCGAAGTGGTTAAACCGAACTGTCGCGCGGATATGATGCAAAGAATAAATTTTCTGTCGGATTAATATTTTATGGGATGGCGATAAGGGAACAAAGGCACAATAAAATGAGCCGTGTTATTATTATTAATTTGATTTTTCCGAGCCTTAAATTGTTTTACGAGCTTTTCTTTATAATATCAAAGCTTATGCGGAGGTCTCTTTTAGGAATCGTTGTAAAATTACCATTGGCCGGACAATTAATCAAGAAAGATTTAAATCGTAATTAATCTAAATCTGATTTTGATGGGTAATTTGAAAGCGAAATTAACGAACGAATCGACGGAAGCTGGGAGTAATCTCACTAATTAGGAATCTCATCCGGGGTGGGGGTGGGGAAATGGAGAAGTTTACAATTTAAGTCGATACTAAATAATTTTCAATACTTCCGGTATTAATGTTTGGACTTGCGTAGGATCGGAGATGATGGAAATGGAGTCAAATTCATTGGAAACGTATAAGATTTATGTGCGTCCTCTGAAAGACGTCCCGGAAAATGACTTGTGGAAAAATTAGCTCGGGGGAAAAATTCATCTTGGCGTTGTAATTCTGTGTTACTCTGGAGAGAATTAATAAAAAAGGAAAAATTCTTTAACCCAATTTATAATCGCGAAAATTTTTGTCCTTTCTGTCGTGATTCTGTTTAATTTTTATTTTCAAAATGACACTAGTCCTCGCTTACAAGAGAAAACGTAGCGTTTAATGCAACTGAATTTTCAGCAGTCACGTTTTATTTACTTTTCCAACAAAACGCCTGAGGTAACGCATGTTTATGAAAGGCACGAGGTGGTTTCCCTAATCGCCTAATCGCTTTTTAGAATTTATTTTACTGTCAGTTCAATCTGTCATCTTCTGAAATTTTTCGAATCAACAAAAGAATTTTCAAA
The DNA here is from genome assembly GCA_016920875.1 of Columbicola columbae. Taxonomy (NCBI): domain Eukaryota; kingdom Metazoa; phylum Arthropoda; class Insecta; order Psocodea; family Philopteridae; genus Columbicola; species Columbicola columbae. The sequence continues at coordinate 10,266,761 of JADMLL010000006.1, forward strand.
GCATAAAGAAATCTGTTTTTGAAGTTGGTTTCGTTTTTGAAGCTTTTACCCCGAAAACATTTCAAAATTGAAATTGTAGTCGTGCAAGATGAGGTAGTGTTGCCAAACTTATGTCTTGGATTTATTAAAAATTAATTTGTGGGAGACTATCAAAGACCAAAGAGGATTTTGTTTATTCGAATATTTCTTTTTAGAGCTTTTGAAAAGGATCACAATATTTCAGTTCTTCTTCCGCCATTTTGATTTTTTCTCCTTTTTTTGCTCGCTCTCGTTCTTCTTTCTTTCTTTCATTCTCGTTTTCAGTTTTGGTTTTCTTGGAGGATCGAGTTTTCGTTATTAGAATATCACTCTTTAGATCCAAATGCTTTTAGGTCTCTTTTACCCCCGCGAACTAGTGTCCTTGTTTAGGAAATTTGTTCTCGTTTGTTCACTTGTTCTTGGAACCTTTCCAGAGAAATGCTGTTGAAAATTCGAGGGATTATTTTGTTTTAATTGAATTAATTTTGTCTTTGTAATAAATAAGAGCAGAGGATGAATAAATATTGTTGTATCGTTTTTTTGGCTGGGCTATTCTGGCGTTTTTGGAAATGATAATATCAATGCGTTTTGTAGAAATCTGGCTTGAAACCACTGAATTTATCTATCGAATTGGGCAAAACGTGTGAGTGAGGTAAAAGACAATTCTCAAGCCAAATAACTTGACACTGTGTTATAAGATATCAAAATAAACACACTAACATCCAGACGTTTTATCAATTTTAACACCTGAGGGATATCCACTGAAGCGGAAGTCTCATTCGTGATCTATTACGATGCACAGTGTTCGCTATAACTTCACCAGACAATCTTCTGGTTTTGGTTTTCCCTCGGAAAAGCCATTTAAACCGATTTTTCTTTTTCAGTGAAAATGTGTGGAAGATGTGTGAAGATATCAGTCACAGACTGCCGTCGAAATGCAGCGTTGTATTCGTGAGTAACGAGAGAGAACCGTGCTTTTGTGGCGCCAGAGAGCGGGTAAAGATGAAGAAAAACTGGTTATCTGGGTAAGAAATTTATAATTCAAGTCTTAAATATGAAAGATGATCGGGGGGTATGGGGGGTAGGAAAATGAGACAAATTACGGAATAACTATATGAAGTGTGGGAATCACCAAAGGAGTGGAAGAGGAAATTTCTCGCGAAACGCCTCTAAAATTAAACGTCAGATGCAAGAGACAAATTCTATTTTCTGGAAACATCTCTTCCTACACGATGAGCAATATAGTTGATTTTTAAAACCTTCCGAGAAATTGTAAATTCTCTGAGAAGTTTTAGCGTTTTAAGAAATTGACGGAAAGAGATAAAAGTAAAAATAAAAATAAAACCTTTTAGAGTCGAAAGAGCTTGCGACCGTTAAACTTAAAAGCTGTTGTTAAACACTGTTAATGGATAGATATCTTTGGTTTTATGGGGCCGCTGGACAAAAATCAATTGTGAGGCCACGTGTTTTTGATGGTCTTAATTAAAAACAAAAGACGGCGTTTTGCTAGCGCGCATAGTTTGTTTTATTTCTTTTTAATTGAAAAAAAAAGTGAGAGGAAGAGGAAGCTACGACCGAGTTACTAACTTTAATCAACTCTAATATAATAATATGATGTTGAGCTGGAAAGTGTAGTTAGTGAGTTATCGGCGTTAATGTCTAATTAGCATGGCTAGCATAATGTCATCTCGGCTTTTTACCAAATTGAATTTACGAAAATTGGTTTAAGCTTGTTGGAAATCTCAGGCAAGTTTTTGAGTTTTCTGTTTTAATAACGGAAGTCCAATTTGGGTGTGGTTTTTCGTTTCCAAGCAATTTCCCTTTTTTTTCCCCTATGAGAAGCACGTATTTTTTCACGAGTTCAATAACCATTCCGTTATTTGGACGAGTGTTATGTGTCAAGTTGAATGTGTAAGAAATTGGTTTGTTTGTAGAAAGAGTCTTATGTATAAAACGGGCGATTCTGAAAGACCTCGAAAGATGTGGTGAAATGGAGAAGAGGCGGAAAAGAGTTGACATTGACAAAAGTGTTTTACCTAATTTTGAATTCATCTCATCGACAGTAGACTCGTAGCAAGAGTGGACGTGAAACTTATTAAGTTTTCTATAAAGCCAAAAGAGGTTTGGGAATTTTCGAATCAGAATTTTGGTTGAGAAAATTTGAAAATCTACAAGTCAGAAGTTGTGAGCTTTTTAAACTTTATGCTGTTTCTTTTTTATATTTAACCATTTAAGGCCGCTCTACCACCGATTTGTATAAAATCCCAGCTTTCTGTCTGATTTCTTATATTATAACGCATTTATAGATGTTGGCTTGTGAGTCCCAGTTTGACCTTTTGTGAGCTATTCTCCTTTAATTTCCTCGTTTTCAAAGTGTTTCACTATCTACTTAATCCTAACCAAATGGGAAGTCCGTAAGTACTATACTATTCGGTATATTATACTATATATATAATTTAGTGGTGGTTTTAATCCCGTTTTTCACTTTTTTTGGGTATAACAGGATGCGGGAGGAGGATTCGAACTCACGAATTCGTCCTAGTCAGAAACCTTAACCACTACACTACTCCTCCCTCCCACTATACTATAATTCACTAGTACTTGGATGTATACTCATTCAGTTGACCCTTTTATACTGGACTCAGGATCTTGTTTTTCTGTCAGGTCTAGTTTTAGAACTAAAAATCGTGTTGCACAGCTGAAAACACTAATCCCTGTCTCCTACAGCTTCAAGGGTGATAACTTTCCTCAGTTTGGTACTTTCCGATAGGACCCTCTTATCCTACAGTGGTTTTTGGATGCTTAAGTCAATTCCAATTCCTTTGTTTTGTTGTCTGTTGTATTTTCCTATTGGAGTTGTTGCTGTCTATTCCTTTATCTATTCCAGCGGTTGGGAAACTTTTTTAATCATTACCCCAAAATATTTTTGTGTAAGTTGATATTACCCCATGGCGAAATTTAAACATCATTTACTCAGTTTATCAGTGTAATACCTAATAATATATAACTGTAATAATAGTAATATAAGTATTTATATAACAAATTGAAACCCATTGGGGTACAATTGAGGGTTGGCAATTTGGGGTACTGTAACATATAATTGTAAATATAAAAATGAGTTGACGAATGTGTCGCCAACCATTTGACTATTTTTCTTTTTATTTGATCTTATTTCCTATTAGCTAAACATCTGGAGCCGGGCGGCCAGTGAGCTTTTGAATAGAAACTCTGTATTTGGCCCGTGGCCCCCGTCTGGTGGCAGTACCAAAGCAAGGAGCTTTGATTCTTGTGAGCGGAGCTAACAGGGAGTGAGATGTATATGTCGCTAAATTGTTTAAGTTGAAAAATAACAGGTTTATAAAATAGCAAATTAAAAATATATACTTTTACTCACAAAAGTTTCATTTTACCCTATTTGGGGTAATTTACCCGGTTCCGCTGATCTATTCACATCCAGCTCGGCAGTTTACCTGAAAGTTTTAGGACTTGCTCCTTTTTTTTTAATTTACAGAAGGAAAACATTTAATTTTTAGTATCGACCGTCGCGTGTTTAAAAAAAAAAATCTTAAACTAAGTCATTTAGAATGAAACTATAATTGAAAACGGAAAAGGTTGTCCTGAGGGAACTCCTCCAACCCTCTCACTCTTTCTACAGAAAAAAAAAGCAAGAGCTTTAAATTAAAATGAAAGACATAATTTTTAATAAAAATTTAACTTTCCCTCGAGTAAGTATTTAACCGCTTTTCCTTAAAACAACATTTATAAAAGAAACAGAAAAGATAACAAAAGTGTAAGAGAGACATTTTTTTTCCCTCAAAACTGGGAATTTTTATTTAAATGACAGTGAGTCATTTTCGATGGCAACAAGTCAGATAATCAGTATAAAATAAAAAAATTTTCCGTCGGAGGTTAAGGAAACTCATTTTAAGTTAAAAACGAGTGAATGAACACAGGTTGGGGAAAACATGAAAATGTTAGAATTCATCGATCGCGCTAGGCCGAGCTCGGCCCGTTGAACTTTTGCAAAGTAAATCATGAACCGTGGTTCAAATGTGAACTCATTTTTCCGTTAAATAACTAAAACCGGGGCAAAATTTGGGATGTTAAGTTTTCATGAGCTGACTTCCTTTTTTTTGATAACCCAAGTTGTGGGCTTTGTAATTTTTGGGGGTTTTGAATTTTTACTTCTTCTTGAGTTATGGCAGGTCGCTGTGTTTTTGTTGTTGTTAAATATTAACCCGCCAAGAGTGACGTATGGTGTATAAGGTCACGCCAAAGTATAAATATGTCGTGTTATTCTTGTGTTTGTGTCCTCCCCCCTGCACGATTCATCCCGGCACGACACAATCAAATCCGGCTTTTTAAGTGAAAAGACTCGTGATACAAAAATGTTTCCATTGTGAGAGTTACTCGTCTAATGAACGGAGAAAAGGTTGAGGAAATATGCTCAAAGGATGGCTGAGAAGAGAAAATTCAGTCTTGGCATGCAAAGGCACTTAGGAGACTGAGGCAGAAACTCTCAATTTTGATTTTGTTTGTTCATCCTTTATTTGCGGTGGTTAATGAGCCTGAGATTTTCTTCACCCGTTTCCGAGATGCGTTGTATAGTTTTAAACTGTTCATTTGAAAGTCCTCTCGACACGAAAATTTGTAAGAACCCATCCGAGGAATAATGTTTATGTGTTAATATTGTTTTCGGAGGCTGTGAGCTTTGCCGAGGATTGTTTTTGTTTGGTTTTTAGCTTAGTTTCGGTGTGTGTATGTGGGGGTCGTTGTCATTTTTCTTTTCTTCTACGGTTTTCCGACTCTGTTTCGTTTGTAAAAAGTTAAATTAAAATGTCACGAAAGGAATTTGAAAAACTCTTCGGGAGTGAGGATTCAGGAGTGGTTTCGAATATGTGCGTTTGGAGAGTTAATCAATACGCCAGTTGTATTTGCTTTCGTCCTGGTTTTCTGATTATATATACTTTTTTATACGGGGCTGTGGGAATATTTTAATACAAAAAAGCACCGCAGTTTGAGAAGGATTGGGGGACGACTTCTTCACAAGCCTTAGAAGAGTACAGAAGCGAGAAAATATGTCAACAGGAAGTGCAGTCTGATCTTGTCTTACTCAAAAGTCGAGAGCCAAATGAAATGAAATAATAAGAATCCCCTAGAAGTTGTTAAAAACGACCTTACAATAAGATTTTCTAATCGCACTAAAAGAAAACGCATAAAACAAAACCTGAGTGTAATTAAATTAATTAGAGAACAAACAGGAACGTTAGCATCCATAAATGATACCAGTGGGAAGGTAAAATTATTTGTAAAATGTGCGATATTTATGTAACAGGTCTTACACCCAAGTGTGCATTACTTTTGAAATGAATTCTTCTCTGTTTTATTTATAAATCAATGTGTTTTGATTGAGAAATGAGTCATTCGTGGTAGTGTACCCTGTTTATGAGGTAAATTCTTTGTTTACTTATAAAGTTAACAGTTGCTGCGGGTTTCCTAAACGCTGAGTATAGTTTCCAAAATGGCGAATTTAAAAAGGAAATATAATTAAAGGTACAAAGCAAAATATGTAGCCTTGATGGAAGCATTTCTAAGATTTTCTGGTTTTGGTTGTGTGAGAGTTGAAATTTCCACGGCCCAAAATATTAAATTTATAATTTTGGGGAAGGTGGAGGAGAAGGATTTCTGATAATACTTTTATAAGTTAGATCATTAAGCTGCATCGAATTTTCTAGCTGCGATACACGAAAGTTTTCGGCAAATCAAAATGGCTGCGGGCTTCACTTTATTTTTTTGGAAAATTCTCTTTCCCTCTCTCTCTCTCCTACCCATCTTTCTTTTTCCAGCGGTGATATTATAATAGGAAGAAGTTTACCCCCCCAAAAAAATTTTTAGAAAGTTTGATTTTAGAACTTTGAAATGATTTGAAAGAAGGATTATTATTTTCATTTTTCGTAATAGCTTTGGTTACGATTTCATTTCCGGGATTGTTTCTTCGGAAGACGAAGCCGATGAAGAGGTTTGAGATTTTGGGTTCATCACCGGTAGTGCTGTTATTGTTTTGGGTGTTGTGCAGCTCAAATTTTGGGTTTGGGAGTTTCACCTGTTTTGCGGGCTACATGCTTGCTTCAGTTTTTGTTTGGTTTCGATATCATCACCAACGTTGAAAATGTCGTTTGCAGGAATGATCTCAAGTCGTAATATGAATTTTTAGTGTCGAGTTAGGGTGAGAGGGAGGTTTGGGTTGAAGTATGCAGAAGAGAAAATTAGAGGCAGGTGAGCAAGGAGATTACGTGTATACTAAATACGTAGCGAGAACAGTTCTAATCTCTTTATAGATTAAATTTTCGGGAATTACACCGTAACACAGTGTTGCTAACATGCTGAAATAAAACACGGGGGAAGGGGGAGGCGTGAAAAAAAATTTTTTGAGAAGATTAAATTTTTTTTTTCGCCGTTAAACCGGGATTATGGTATTTAGGGAAATCTCATAATAAAATGGACATGTGCAGAAGGATGGTACACTGTGAAGTTCAACTCCTCATCGTCATAAAAAGTGTGGTTTTAATTTTATTTTATTTATTAGTCCGATTTTTGGGTTATTAATCTGGTTTTATTTTTCTTTGATGAATAATACTTTTTCGATGTGGTCGTTAAAAAGAGAATAAAAAAAGGATTTTGCTGACTCCCAAGTGAAGTTTTCGATTTTGTCTTGTTTGCTTTCAGGACTACCACGTGCTGTTTCTTTACCACCCAGACGATCGATGCGTCGTGTATGACTTGGATTCGAATTACCCTTCCAACATACTTCCATAAGTACGTCACTGAAACGTTTAGGACTGATCAAATATTAAAACCTGATTATTTTAGGTATGTGGTTTGTCAAATTATTTTCGATTGGTTGTTCCGAGGTGCTGTATAAATTTTTCAGGATTTGGGTTCAAGAGTCAATTCAAATTAATCAATGGTTGGTGTCTTTGATACATAACCTATTAATATTTTACAGTGGAACATCTAATATGAGAAATTATAACGAGCAATATAAATTGCAAAAATGCCTCTCATAACGAGCAGTTTTTATGGGATTTACATGGAGAATCCCCTGACAGCTAGAGAATAAACTCCGAATCAGATTCAAAGTTAAAACTTTCTGTATCTGTCTCATTTCTTCACTACCACCTAACATTCTTCCATGTCCACATTCTCAAGCTTTTATCTACTTTTTGCTATACACTAAAAATAACTTTTTTAAGTGCTTTTTTCGGCCTGGAACGCATTATTCTGCTTTACATTGATTTATATGAAAAAAATTGTATCGCATAACGAGTAAAACTCCGAAACGAATTAAACTCGTTATGAGAGATCCACTGTATTTATTTATTAAGAAGGAGATGTCTGAATGTGTGTTAACTGTTTGAATGTCTTCGGAAAGAAGCGTAATCTTGCTCTGCTGTGTAGTGTGGTATTTCAGTTCTGTCCATCCAAGGATTCTAGCCATCAGTTGTTATCGTGAGATACTGAGTAAGGACTTTTTGGAACCCGACTGTAATTATTTATTTAATGACAAGGCTGAATGAAAATAATCTGTAATTTATGAATAACATTTCGAAAACAAAAAAAAATGTCTCCGAAGACATTATAAGCAGTCCTCGGAGGAGACAGAAAAAAAAATTTTAAAAACGATTAAATCATATCGATTTTGTAATTAAGTTTGCGTTGAATTAATCAAAAATCTTTTTGGGGTTGGGAGGGGGTAAGAAAATTATTTATTTAACCCGAGTCATTTATTTATTTATTTATTTATTCGATATTTTCGTGTGGTGCCTGCTCCAGTTTACTTACAAAACCTGGCTTCGGATCGACGTCACATGAAAAGGTCCGATGGGACTTGGATAAAACCGCCACCGGATTACAACTGCATCAAAACGTCGTGTAAGTAGTTTTATTCGGCCTCGGAGAGGATTCCGCCGAGGAGAGTGACGGATGGGAAGCTGGGATGGATTTAATTCCGGGGGAAAATTTATCAGATGTTGGTTCATTCCACGAGGACCTATCTTGTCCACGATCTGTTTGGGGTAGGGGTTGAAAATGGTTGGAAATAATTGGTTCCACGAACGCCGTGACGTGTCATTTACGACACGTGTGGCCCTTGTTTCTGAGAATGCTGTTGGCGTTTGAATTCGGAAACGGGGAAAAGAATCGGACACACACAAATGTATAATTTTATTTTCGTTCACGGTTTTGTTTTATGAATAATAGGAGCATTAATCCGAAGCTTTAGTTTTGTTTTATATCAAGGAACCCCGTTCGGAGCTTTTATTTTTACGGGTATGCATGCTAAGGCAGTTAACCGTTTTAAATAATTTTGTAATTTAATTATGAATGGTCGTAATTTTTCCCTGAAATTTTATTATTAAAACAAAGAAAGAAAGAAAAAGGAGAGAAAAAAAATGCCGCGGTCTTTTGTCGCATCTTTTGTGCAATTTGTTTTAAGTAAAATTTCTGGAAAGAGTCTTGAGGGCATTTTTTAATTGGAAAACTGACTTTTTCCCTTAGAAAAGGAAACTTCCTTCCTTTTAAAGAAATTTATTAAAAATTAAGATCCAACTGGAAAGGTTTCCTCAAGAGGTTCTTATTTAAAAACATTTTCTGCCTCAATTTGAAACCGAGAACGCTTTCGACAAGAAAACGTTAGTATTTCTCGGGGCGCCGCAGGTAGTTTTGAAAGTATGGTCCATGATGTTCTGAGTTGAATATTTTAAGAAGACAAGAGTTGGGGAGAGATCGAGGGAATGTCGTATATAATTACATTATCTATCTGTATATATATCCTATCGATTTTCTTGAATTCTCTTGAAGAAATAAAATTTTTCAGTGTCATGTGATCCATGTTACTCCGTCACGACTGTCAATCTTGATCTGTGAATTGTGCATTATTTATGAAATTAAGACTTCATTATG